>CATNWA010012884.1:0-10486 GCA_951230385.1 Staurois parvus
CGCATTTGAGGTGGCCAAAGAGCCATCCGAGCCCCTAATCTTGTGAACCGTTAAACTTGACTTTTTTGTCTGGAGGATCTGGTTAAGAATCTCCCACTTTTGTTAGCAAAATCATAAAAAAGAGTTTTTGCGACAAAATGAATCTGCGCTTAGCTGCCTTGCCTAGTTCGTTTAAGAGCTGCGTGCGGGTGTTCGTAAGATCAGATAAAGTCGAGGCGGGCCTGATTATGTTTGTGTGCCTTTTCCAGGAATTTAATGCAATCTAAGAGTTGTTGTAAGCGAGTCTGTCTCTCTTTTTTATGTTTTGTGGCCATAGCTATTAGGACTCCTCGAATGACGCATTTATGTGCCTCCCTTGAGTTAACGAAGAGGTATCTGGAGTTTGATTGTTCGAAAAGTAGTCCATTAATTGGGAGCGAACCTCTGCTTCATTGGCCAAGTCAGAAAGAAGAGAGGCATCCAAATGCCATATCTTAGAACGGGAATGTTTCTCCGAAAATCGTAATGTCATAGTGTCATGGAAATTTTGTATTGTTGGTTGAACTTTAAATGTGTCATATATGAGTGTTATTCATATGTCTCTCGTGTGGCTTAATTAAAGCTCTGAAGGCTGCAATTGGGCCATGCGCATGTACAATGTATGTATTACAGTACTCAGCTCGGTAATGGATGAGATAGCAGATCTGCGCTTATAGACTGGCGTGTATGCCACCACGGCATTCGATGCGAATGCCGCCGGCGGCAGGCCGCGGACCTGTATCCACATATCAGCAGCATAGTACCACATGGACTTCATAACGCTAGGCGCCAAGCGGTACGAACTCCGCGTGTAGGCTCATGCATATCTTACAACCCATTTACCGACCTGAACTGTATCCGGATGGATGTGTTTTAATAAAGATCGTATCGGGCCCATCCAGGTACAGACTGGTGTTTCTAGGGGATGCTTGTACAAGGAATTTGCATACCAATAGGAGCTAGTAGGACAGGAAGTATGCCCTCCATAGAGGGCTCATGGGGGAAGGGGAGGAAGTCTGCTGACCTCAGAGGGCTCATGGGGGAGGACCAGTGATAGATAATAGGAAAGGCTATGCTCCAATCGGAATGTATATCCTGTGTATAGGCACTCCCCATTGCATTGTTCGGTGGGAGGGGATTGACTTTATTCATGTGGGGGGCGTGTGTCTGCTTGTAATAAAACCGGGGGCTGAGTCTGAAGCCGGCCCTTATGTGAATTCAAACATCATCCTGAGAGTGTCACCCTGATCATTCTAGGGTAACGGAGCTCCAATTCCCCACATTTCAACAGAAGCTAATAATAATAAATAATCACCCTAAATCCCAAATTCCCGTATAAGCACACTTCACCCCTACCCTTAGAGGTGTACAAAATATACAAATAAATATGCTCAGTGATAATAATGAACCTTTCCTCCCAGTCTGTGAGTATAATAAAGTCCCAAAGATAAATCAAAAAACCATAATCAAATAGCAGAAATTATTTAAAAAAATCAAATATCCCTTCAAAAAATAGATAAATCAAAAGTGTCCAAAAATGTGATAATCTCCTCAGCCTCTTGCAGCAACTTGATTTACCTCAAACAAAACAAAAATAAAAGCCACATAGTGCATTATCCTTAATAAATACAAAATTATATAAAAATCATCCAGTGATAATTCACCCAAGTGGAAAAAGTGTAAACAGCAAAAACATGTGCCAATACTAGTGAAAAACCGTGCAAGTGAATCACTCTTTTTTTGTGCTTATAACACACACGCCACAAAGTCCACTTCTACTAAAGTAAGGAGTGAATACCCTTACCAATATTTAAATCATTGGGGGGGGGGGGTTTTTTTTTCCCCCAAAAAAACCAGGGTTGGGGGCCCCAAAAAACCCCAAAAAGGGGGGGGGGGGGAAATTTCCCCCCCCCCCGGGGGGGGGAAAAAAAAAAGGGGGGGGGGAAAAATTTTTTTTCCCCCCTTTTAAAAAACCCTTGGGGGGTTAAACCTTTTGGGGGCCCTGGGGGGGGGCCCCCCCCGGGGCCCTTTGGGTGAAAAAATCAAAAACCCGCCTTTTTTTAAAAAACCCCCCCCCCCCAAAAAAACAAAAAAAAAGGGAAAAAAAAAAATCCTTTCCCAAATTAAAAGGGGGGGGGGAAAAAGGTTTTGGGAAAGGGAAAAATTCCAAAAAAAAAGGGGGGGGCCCCCCCAAAAAATTCCCGGGGAAAAGGGTTCCCCCAAAAAAATTTAACCGGAAAAAAAATTTCCCTTAAAACCTTTTGGGGGGGGTTTCCCCTTTTGGTTAAAAAAAAAAAAAACCCTTTTTCCCTTTTTTTGGGAAAAAATTTTTCCCCCGGGGAAAAAAAGGGGGGGGTTTTTTGGTTTTTTTGGGGAAAGTTTTAAAATTTAACCAAAAATTGGGGGGGAAAGGGGGGGGGGGGGAAAAAAAAAAAGGGGGGGTTTTTTTTAAAAAAATTTTTTTTTTCCCCCCCCCAAAAAAAATTTTTCCCCCCTTTTTTTTAAAAAAAAATTTTTTTTTTTTTAAAAATTTTTTTTTTCCCCCCCTTTTTTTAAAATTTTTTTTTTTTTTTGGGGGGGGGGGAAAAAATTTTTTTTAAAAAAGGGGGGGAAATTTTTAAAAAAGGCCCCCCCCCCCCAAAAAGGGGGAAAGGGGAAATTTTTGGGGGGGGTTTTTTTTGGGGGGGGGTTCCCCAAAAGGCCCCCCGGGGGGCCCTTTTGGGGAAAAGGGGGTGGGCAATCCCGGGGGTTTTTTGGGGGTTTTTTTTGGGGTTTTTCCCCCCTTAAGGGGAAACCCCAAAGGGGAAAAACCCCCCCCCCTTTTTTGGGTTTTTTTTTTTTAAATTTTTTTTAAAAATTTGTTTCCGGTTTTTAAAGGGGTTTAAGGTTTTTTTAAAAAAATTTTTTGGACCCCGGGAAATTTTTTTAAAAATTTTTTTTTAAAAAGTTTTTTTTTTTTAAAATTTTTCCGGGGGTTTTTGGGGAAAAAAAATTTTTTGGGCCCCCCTTTTGGGGTTTTCTTAAAAAAAAAAAAAAGGGGGAACGCGGCCCTTTTTTGGGGGTTTTTGGTTTTTCCGGAAGGGGGGGGGGGGGGGTTTTTTTTTTTTTAAAATTTTTTGGGGAAAGGGGGGTTTTTTTTTTTTTTTTAAAAAAAATTTTTTAAAAATTTTTTTTTTGGGGGGGTTTTTTAAAAATTTCCCCCGGGTTTTTTTTCCCCAAACCTTTCCCCTTTTTAAAAACCCCTTAACCCCCCTTTTTTTTTTTGGTCAGAAAATTGGGGCAAAAAAACCCCCCAAAAAAAGGGGGGCCCCTTTCCCAGGGGGGCCCCCAAAAAAAGGGGGGGGGGGGTTAAAAAAATTTTAAAAAAAAAACCTTGGGTTTTTAAAGGGGGAAACATAAAAAAAAAGGGGGGGAATTTTGGGGGGGGAAAAAAATTTTAAAAAATTTTTTTTGGGGGGGGTTTTTTTAAATTTTAAAAGGTTCCCCGGGGGAATGGTTGTACAAAAAAGGGGGAAAGGGTTAAATTCCCCCCAAAAGGGGGGGGGGGGGGGAAAAGGGGGGGGGGGGAAAAAATTTTTGGTTTTCCCGGGGGTTGAAAAAAAACCCCAAAATGGGGAAAAAAAAAGGGGGGGGGGGGGGTTTTTTTGGGGGGGGGGGGAAAAATTTTAAAAAAAGGGGGGAAAAACCCCAAAAGGGGGTTTGAAAAGGGGGGAAAAATTTTTTTTTTGGGGGCCCCCAAAAAAGGCCCTTTTCCCCCAAAAAAAAAAAGGGGGGGAAAAAAAGGGGGCCCAAAACCCCCAAAAAAAATCCCCCCGGGGAAAAAAAAGGATTCCAGGGGGGGGGAACCCGGGGGGGAAAAAGGAAAAAACCCCCCCGGGGGGCCCCCCCCCTTTTTTTTCCCCCCCCTTTTTTTTTAAAGGAAAACCCCAAAAACCCCCCAATTTTTTCCCAACCCCCTTTTCCCCCCCCCCCCCCAAACCCCCCCCCTTTTTTTTAACCCCCCAAAAACCCAATTTCCAAATTTGGGGGGGTAGCCCCCAAAAAAAAAAGGGGGCCAAAACTAAAACCCCGGGCCCCCCCCAAACCCCTGGGGGGGGGGAAAACCGGGGGGGGGTTTTAAAAAACCCCCGGGGGGGGCCCCCGGGTTTTTTCCCCGAAAAAACCCGGGGGGTTTTTCCCCCCAACCAAAAAAGGGGAATTTGGTCTTTTCCCCTTTTTTTAACCCCCCCCCAAATTTTTGGGGGGGTTTCCCCCCCCTTTTAAAAAGGGTTCCCAAGGTTTAAAAACCTTTTAAAAAAAAGGGTTTTTTCCAAACCCCTGGGGAAAAGGGGGCTTTAAAGAAAAAGGGGAAAAACCCCAAAAAATTTGGGGGAAATTGGGGGAAAAAAATTTTAAAACCCAAAAAAATTTTGGAAAACCCCCCTTTTAAAATTAAACCCCCCCTTTTGGGAAAAACCCCCGGCCCCCCCCTTTTTTGGGGTTTTTGGGGGTTTTTTTAAAAAAGGGGGTTCCCGGGGCCCTTTGGTTGGGGAAAAAAAAAACCCCAAAAATTTAAAAATTTTTTTTAAAAAAAATTTTCCCCCCCCCCAACCCTTCCAAAAAAAAAAGGGGAAAAAAAAAAGGGGGGGGAAACCAAAAAAACCCCCCTTTAAAGGGGGGGGAAAAAAAAAAAACCCCCCCCGGGGGAAAAACCCCGGGGGGGAATTAAAATTTGGGGGTTTTTTTCCCCCAAACCCCCGGGCCCCGGGGAAAGGGAAAATTTTAAAAAAAATTTTAAAATTTTGGGGCCCCAAGCCTTTTTTAAAAAATTTAAAAACCCCCCGGGGGGGGGGGGGGGGGGGGGGGGGGGGGGGGGGGGGGGGGGGGGGGGTTTTTTTTTGGGGGGAAAACCCAAAAAGGGGCCCCCCGAAAAAAAAAAACCCCCCCCCCCAAAAAAATTTTTTTTTTCCCCCCCTTTCCCCCCGGGGGGGGGGGGGGGGGGGGGGGGGGGGGGGGGGGGGGGGGGGGGGTTTTTTTTTTTTTTTTTTTTTTTTTTTTATTTTTTTTTAAAAAAACCCCCTTTTTCCCTTTGAATTTTTGGGGCCCGGGGGCCCCCCCAAACCCCCCCCAAAAAGGGGGGGAAAAAAAAAAAAAAAAACCCCCTTTTAAAAAAACCCCCTTTTTCCCCCCCCCCCCCCCCCTTTTTTTTTTCCCCCCCCCCCAAAAAAAGGGGCCCCCCTTTTTGGGGGCCCCCCAAAAAATTTTTTTTTCCCCCAAATTTTTTTTTAAAAATTTTTTTTTGGGCAATCCCCCGGGGGGGGGAAAAAATACACCATCTTTTTTGGCCCCCCCCCAAAAAAAACAGGGTCTTTCTATTGAAACCAGGTGATTTGGGTCGACCCCAAAAAACAAACAAATGAAAAATGGACCCCGAGCCACGGTTCACCGGGCCATTTCCAAAATCCCCCGACGACACCTACCCACTCAAGCTCAAGGGACGAGACAACTGGGGCGCCCCAAGCCACTGCAAAAAATTTTTTTTTAAGCACACCCCAGAATGGGGGTGTCCCTTTCCTTTTTTCCCTTTTTTTTTGTAAGTCTTTTCATGTGTGTGAACGGAGGGAAAAAACGCCCGAAACCCCAACCTTTTATTTAAAAAAAACCGCGTTTAGGCCCCGAACCCCCAACAAAACCCCAAATGTTTGGGGATGCCCCAAGCCCCCCCCCATCATCACATGTTCCCCAATGGGGCCCCTGTTTATGCCCATATGACATCCGCATCGGCATGAAAAAGCAAAAGGGAACCCCCCGGTCACCCCCCAATTTGACATCTTTGGAAGAAACCTTTAAAGACACTTTTTTTGCAGGTAACATCAGTTTTTGGGGGCCCCAAAAAAAAAAAAAAATATTGCCTTTCCTGGGAAGGACCCCGTAGGGCCCCTTTGGGGGGGGGAAAATGGCAGCTAGGGGAAACCCTCAGGTGTGCTTTAACATCAGCTTTTGGGACATTAAAAAGTTTGTTTGGGACTAACCACCGGTGAGGGGGAAATATAACGGCAATCGACAACCACTTCCCTTCTGATTTAAACCCCACGAGCCGAACCCCCGACCACGTTTTTTGGAAGGACCGGGTGTGGAAAAGTTTCAGACTGAGGGGGGCAATCCCCCAAGGGCCGGGCAACTGTTGCCCATTTCCCCGAGGCCGAACGAGGAACCCTCCCCGGGGGTCTCTCCCGACAGTCCCTAATATTTTTTTTGTGGTTTCGGCAACCCCATAGAAAAAATTTTTCCCCCCAACGCGGAAAAGGGGGTTTGTGTGCCCCCATAAACTAGGGCCCCGTTATTTTAGTGATGGGAAACATTTTAAAGTTTGGTACAAAAGGTTAAGAGGGGGGGGAGTTGAAAGGGGGAAGTTTCCCCTTAAGGGGGGAAAGGTTTGGGGTTTTTCCCCTCTTGGGCAATTTGGGGATTTGAAATTTGGGCCTAAAAAATTTTTTGTCTTTGGGATTTGTAAAGTTTAAAAAAGACCGTAGAGGTTTTCAAGAAATTCCCCAAAAACCGGCAGATGGGGAATTTTTTTGTGCTTCAGGAGAAGATGGCCCCTTTATTTTCCCCTTTTTGCCAACAAAGGGGGGTTCTTGAGTTTATCGGAAAAGGATTTTGTAAATTGGATAGAAAAACAAACCCATGACAAAGGTCCAGGCCCCTAAGGGCAAAAATTTTGGGGAACTACAGGGGAAAAACTAGAGCTATAGCAAATGAGGGTTTGGAAAAACCGTTTAAAAGGGGTTTTGGGGGGATTTGGGGGGATTTTCCCGTTCTCCCCTCGGATCTTTGGGTTTAAGGGAAAAGGGAGTGTAAAGTCCTAACTTTTCTTTTTCCTCTGCCTCTTTTAAAGCCGCGGTGAGATGTTTTCCCCCGTTGCCTCATCAAAAGTGTAACCAAGCCTTGGGAGACGACCATGTGGGGGGAAAAAGAGCTAGGGCCTTGAAATTTAGGTATACCATTTCTGTATTTTATTATGCTTGCATTTTGAAAGAGTTTTGACGATGCTTTAAATTGATGAAATTATTATGGCTTAAATAAATGTTTTTAAGAAATGCCAGCATTATTTTCGGGCTTTTTATGGAAAAAAAATTTTAAAAGGTATATTAAAGTTTAAAAAGTAAAAACCACAAAGTGACCGGATGAACGCCTAACGGCAAAGGGGTCGTTTAAAAAAAAAACGTACAAAACCCTAGAAAGATGGTTTTAGATAAGAGATCTGGGGAAAACAGCCAAAAATGGCAGGATGTCTGACCCCGAGGTTTTTTAACCCTTTAACAGTTTTAAGAAAAGGGCACCCCTTGGCTAGTAAACCCGGGGGAGAAGTTTAAAAAGGGACGCCTTTTCTATTGGATAATTTGAGTTGTCTTATTAAATTTGGGTAATTTTTAGTTGTCTTACTATTGGAATTTAATTTGGTTTGGGGGTTTTTTCCTTTATAAGCTGTAATGTCGAAAAAAACTTTGCAATCTTCCCCGTATCCAAAATTGAGTGTTTTTTTTTTGATTGCCCATCCCCGATTGAGCCCGTGCCACACCCAGAAACCCGCGCGCCAAAGAAACTAAATGGAATAAAAATATAAAAAATTTCCCGGAAAGGGGGGGGTTCCCTTTCAGACCACATCCCATGCCCCCTCCTGGATCCCCACTCCAACCACTGATCGGAGGAAGACCTCACCAACCCCACCTTCCCCGCAGGTTACCCTGGCTTCCCCTTATTTATCTCCCCGAAAAAGTTCCCCAAGACCCCCCAAGCAAGGTAGTGGTGGTATGCGAGGGAACCGTTTTTGCTAGCTCAGTGTCCCGTGTTTATACAAACAAAGCTGGGGGGCCCGGGGGTGCCGGGGGAGCAAGTTCCGGGAATGGGTAATTAAACTGAATTGACCCATTCTCCATTAATTTGGGGGGCGTGTGCACGTCCAAGGCAGCCCCAAAAAAAACTGGGAATATGAGGATCAATGGGGGTTTCCAAGGGAGACTTCTTGCATAAAGGGGGGTCTCCCGATCTCCAACCCGACTTTTAACTTGATCCCATCAGCCAAAAGGGGTTCAGGGGCCCTCTCCTTGTAGTAAGGGAACTCTGTTGCGCTGCAAAAATTGAGGTCAACAAACAACTACAGGCCCCTGGTCAATAATCCGTCACCTGTACGGTTTTTTTCCGGGGAGTTGAAATGAGATTGGTATGGGTAAAAGAGAGGGGTTTTTTCTACCAAGCAGGTCAAGAAAAAGAGGGGAAGAGCACTTTCTTAACTTCTCCGGGCAGGGGGCATACCACATGGCCTCGCTCCACAGTATAGGCAAAGGTTTTTTACCCCGCCTCTCTGGGGCTCTTCGCGTTAGGAAGGCCGCATCAACCCAAGTTGCATTGGTTTTTGGGTCCTTCTGCGGTTCCGGATTCCGAGTACTGGTAGGGGATTCGGAATGGTCAGAACCCCCTGGTACATCCATGGGGGGTTTTAACCCGGGACGGATCTTTTCAGACCTCCTTCCTGAAGAACGCGGTCAATCTGAATTGCCGATTTTTATCAACCTTTCCAAGGAGTCAGGTACCCCTACTCTGGCTAGCTCGTCTTTTAGGGGTTAAAATAGGCCTAGGGGGAAATTTTGGAAATGCAAAGCTGCGTCATTCCACTGGGTGTCCCCACTCCAGCGCCTAAATTCTGGGGCATAGTCCTCTGCTCCCCCGGCGACCCTCGCAAATAGTAGGCACTGCTCCGGTGAACATTTTTGTTGCGGGTCACGTATAATTTTTCCTTTTGCTCTGAAAAATTGGGGAAACTGAGTCCAATGTGAATGGCGACTCTCCAGCAGGCGATGGCCCACCTTTGGGGGTTCCCCCGGGAGAAAAGGATATAATGAATCCCACCTTTACAGATTCTGACCAAAAAGTCAGTGCTGTGGGCAAAGTACAGCAACAGGAATTCGGAAGGCTCTGAACTCCCTCAATCCCCACTGAACCGCCGGGGTTGGACTCGAGGTTCTGGGGGAGGCATGGCGAAACTGCTCCAGCGGAAGGTTTTTTGCGCGGGGCCCCGGGCCCGAGAGGACAACTGGACTGATGGTGGGTTGCTGGCATGGTTAGGGTCGAAAAACATCCCCCCCAGTGGGTGTAGCTTTTTTGGAGTGTTTTTGACACTTGGGGGAGTGCCGCCCTTGGCATATCTCATCCCGGGTAGGGACCTCTTCCCGGGGTCAGTCATGGCCGTATGGTTTTTGAAAAAACCGACGGCATACCCTAGCGACCCACAGGGGCCCAAAACCCCCCAGGGCTGGAATCTAACCTCAGTTGCTGTTTCACCAGAACCCCGATGGTGGGATGGACTTAAGCAGCCTGAGACCAGGGGCGCACCCCCGAGTTCAACCCCTGTGGAGAGGTGGATTTGCCATTTATAGGGAATAAATGAGAACCGATGGAAGAGGAGTGTGTAACGAGTCAACCCAGGTCGGAACAGCAGAGGGAGACGGGGCAGCAGCATGCAAAAGGAAAACGGGGCACAACCCGGTCACAACGGAGGCAGGTAAACAGGGGAAAGCAGAAAAAAGGGGCGACAAGCCCGGGGTCAGGGCAGAGAGAGTCACGAAATCCGGGTCAGGGGAGGGGGGGCAACAAAGGCAATCTCAGGCACTAGGGAAAAGGAACACAGGGAATAAGACCGGCAAAGTGACATTGCAAAGCTGGTTTAAATAGCCTCCCGTACGACAGGTTCGCCTGGTCCTAGTCCTCCCCACTGTCAATTGGGGACGGCGGGGAACCCGGGTCCATGCCCCCTGCCTCAGTTTTGGAACCACATGTGCAGATTTATGCGGTGGTGCTTTCCTGTTCCCTGATACTTTGACGGCTGCAGGCAGCGGGGAGCTGGTGTTTGCCTACCAGGTGTATTTTAAAGGCCCGCCCATTGCACCCACAGGGGCCCGGACCCCCCATGTACAAGGGGCCTAAGAATCCCTCACTTGTGTCCCCCCTTCCACCAGACTCCTAGAACTGGAAAAGGACATTTTTTGGGGGGGTGTGTTGTAGAAGAACCCAACCACGGGATTGTGCGGTGAAAATATCATCCCCCTTTATTTTACATAAATAGTACCTTTAAAAACAGAAGGAAAAGATAGATTTTTCATTTCAAGGGTCTTTTTTATCATCTATGCTAAAAAAGATTAACATATGACCGCCCCTCATTAATACCCGCCCCACCCCCTTTTGAAACCCTCTAAACCCAAATCCCGAACTTTCCCAGAAGACACTTTTTATCTTTTATCCATAAAAAGCTGTTGGGGACAAGAGAACCCCGAGCCCCCCTGCTCATTTCCCCCACAAAAAGTCCTGCCACCATCTAAAGGGAGAGGACCTGAAGGAGAAAAAAACCATGACCACCAGGACCACGCTGACTGAAAGCCATCCACATTTTTTTCTAATGCTTGCTCTATGGTCTACTTAGAACGATTTCAGA